>CM061234.1:22047147-22084967 GCA_030844895.1 Ambrosia x helenae | reverse complement strand
GTTGAGTGGGTCAAGTTAGGATTGTCCAGGGTACAATGATCTGGAGGATCATTGGGAGTCGTTTTGGTAATACACTAGTGTACCGGGATCGTTTGTTGGTGACATTACATGAACTAATTAAGTATATGTATAGATTATGGGTCGTGTGGTGAATTATATACATAGATGTGTTTAAATGAAGTGTAAATGATTATCTATGCTTAATATGTCAAATATAGATTAAGGATGCATGCTTATGTGTTAAGATGTGGTTAGAATGCGTTAAACACGACAAACTGGAAAACTAGTTAAAAAGGAGTTCTGGTTTCGACCACTTCGAGTGGTCGAGGAGAACAATTGCCTGGTTCGACCCTTTGTAAATGGGCGAACCTGGGAAGTGGAATTGAAAGAATTCCCTTCGACCAGGACAGGCTCATTCGACCCATGTGTAAGGGTCGAAGGAGGCCACCTTAGACCATTGAAATGAGGCGAAGGAGAAGTAGTATAAATACCAAACTTTGTCATTTTTCATCATTTCACAAAACCCTAACCGTCCCAAAACGCTCTCAAACAATCTTAATCACTAAGAAGGAGTTTTTGCTCTTCTTTTTCATAATCTAACCTATCTACAACATCTAAACAAGAATCCAAGGTGTGTTCTTAATCCTAAACTTTTTAAAAGCATTTTAATTCGTTTTCATCTAACCCTAATGTCCGGATCTGTTCTAAGGGTGTTTTTTATGATTAAAACCTTTTAAACATCTTTCTAAATCAAAACATTATCATTTAACATAGGTTTTCATGGTGAATAACATATGTA
Organism: Ambrosia x helenae; assembly: GCA_030844895.1. Lineage (NCBI taxonomy): Eukaryota > Viridiplantae > Streptophyta > Magnoliopsida > Asterales > Asteraceae > Ambrosia > Ambrosia x helenae. The sequence continues at coordinate 22,084,168 of CM061234.1, read as the reverse complement.
AATTGTGTATTATGTGGTGTTATGTGTTGTTCAATGATTTGCTGCTATGTCTATGATAGAAACCTGATATAGGTATTGTTATTGATGTTAGATTATTGTTGTTTAGGGTTAGGATTGGATATGATGATATTATGGGTATTTGGGGGTTTTAACGATTTAGACTTGATGCATGATATTTATGATCAATAGAAATTGATAAGAAAAGATCGAACACTCGACAAACTGAGCATTTCAAGTTGAATAAGAATCGATTTCAAAAGTTTCCAAATTGGTAAATTATTCATGCATGAAAGTGATGTTTCCATAATCTTTACCATTTTGGGAAAGGGCTGAAACGGACGTATTATCGGGGAAATCGGTGGGGTTTTGTAGGGATAAGTTATACATGCTTACTGCTGTGTTTGATGATGTTTCGAGTTGTTTTGAATGTGTTTGAAGCGTTTTTAGGAAAATTTGCACAACAGGGGCGAACCTGGCCTCCTTCGACCGATCGAAGGTTGCGAAGGAGGGAATCCAGGGTCGAACCTGGGTTTTTTGTTGGGCGAACGTGGTAAAACGTGCGAAGGAGCATCAACGGTTTTCGAACGAATGTAAACGGCCAAGGAGACTGAAAACGGGGCGAAGGAGACTGAAAACTGACTGGTTCGACCGTTCTGATGCAGAAGCAGAAATGAGATTTTTGATACAAACTAAGTGTTTTATGCTTGAACTTGTGTGTAATCTATGTGTACTTGATTAGTTAGGGTAATGGGTCACCAACGGGGATGTCGGGTCGGTCTAGTGTGTCGGTTAAACATTCAAACACGTTTTAAAACATACTTGGTTACGATCTGGACAATCGGGGACTAGATAACCTTATGGTTATTAGTCGGAAACTTATGTGAACATTTTGATAGATCTTCGGTAGAGGGATTATCAAGGGCTAAACATCTTTACTTGTAATCGAAGAACGCTAATTAAGGTGAGTTCACGGCCCCACTTTTACTGCTTTTAACTTTTGGGGGAGGAAAAACATGCGCTAAACTATTTTGGTAAACATGTCATACTATGGTTTTAACTTTGTATTGCTATTCGATCTTTGGAAGTCCCGGGGGAAACCATGAATGTGCGGGGATGCACAACGGGGGAAATGTGGATAGATCTATTGGGCGTGACCTGCCCCACTCGTCGGCTTGGGGGTCCGGGCGGCGGGTGCATATTGTCTCGAACAGGAACATTTTCATGCTGAACATACGGGCTGCTTAAACATGCTAAACATTGCTAAACGTGTCTAGTAATGGTTTCCAATCGTAGTAGTAATAAAACATTACGCCTAGCTAGCGTACTTGGTAACGTTGATATAGTATGGACATGGTAACGTTTTGGTAACATATTGAACAAACCTGTGAACTCACCAGCATTATATGTTGACATCTTTTTTGGCATGTTTTTCTCAGGTCGCTAAGGTAGCAACAAATGGAACTAGGCGCACGGGTCTGCATTGGCGTTTAGGCATAGTTGCACGTTTTGTAATAAAAAGTGTTTGAAACTTTGGGATCATAGCATAGCTGTTTTTTAAATACTTCTTAATCTTCCGCTTATAAATCGTTGTTTATGGTTTTACGCTTTTCATATAGAGTTGTTTATTGTGACCGTTGACTTGGATCCTGGTTTGTCATGCGCCTCGCGGTAAACCCCGCCAGTGGTAATTTGAGGGTGTGACAGATTGGTATCAGAGCCAATGGTTATAGTGAACTAGGACTGCATGTAGAGTCTGGTCTATAGCCGAGTCGCACACACACTAGACGGTCACATACTTTGGGTCTGTTAGTGGGATACGTCGTACTAACGTTGTCGGGGTGTCCTTACATTATCATCATGCTTCTCCGTTACATCATCCGCTTTTATTTGGGTTCTTACCTACTCTTGTCTTCTTCTTCTGGATTGAGAAGGAGGGGTTGACTTGTTGGTTCTAGCACACACATGCCTTCTTACACTTGCACCTATCGTCACACGTTACTAGGCGACGATATTCAGTGACTGGGGTCTGGATTAGGGGTACATCTGGAGGACCATGTAGAGCAGTTTATCATTTCGGGTGCACACGAAATAATAAACTGGAATGCATGAAAATCCCGATGGATTTCGAGTTTGGATGTATAGTCCTGGATTTGTCCCTAGGTTAACTCTTGTAAATTTCTAGTGGTTGACACTGGAAGTGAATCTGAATCCCTCGATTTCTTGATTTGTTAGATCATGTCTGGTGCTCGCGGTGGTGGACGTCGTGGTGGCGGCGGTGGCCGTGCTGGCGGTGGTGGTCGTCTGGAGGCGGTGGGTCGTGGAAACATCAACATGACCCAAGCTGAGCTGAACAACTTGCTACAGCAGCAAGTGAACTGGCTATGGCAAATTTCCAGGTGGGATTAATGCCATGGGTGGTGAGTTGATTTCTGTGACCTTGCCTCATTTTAGGGTTTCGTGTCCTTTCGTTTGTGTTTTACTCGTGTACCGTGTTTCAGGTGTTGGTGCCAATCCACCCCACCTCAGTGCTTTATAAGAAGTTTCGGGACTGTCAGCCCCATAACTTCGCTGGAACTGAGGGAGCGGTGGGACTGCTCCGATGGCTGGAGAAGGGTGGAGTCTGTGTTTGTTATGTGTAACTGTCCTGCTGGGGACCGGGGTAAAGTATGCTACTGCGACATTTGAGGGGCTGCACTGTCGTGGTGGAATGCTACTACACAGAACATGGGATTGGGGTAGGCTATTGCTATGCCTTGGGCGGAGTTTATGCAGCTGTTGAGAGGTGAGTACTGTCCGAGAGAGGAGATACAGAAGTTAGAGCATGAGGGTTTGGAGCTACAAGATGGTTGGGTCTGAGATTGAAGAATACACTGTGAGGAGGAATGAGCTGGCGGTGTTGTGCCCTGATTTGCACACACCCGAGTACGGAGAGGATCGAGCACTATGTGTCTGGGCTAGTGCCGGAGATTGCTGGGTTGGTGGCTGCTGGGAATCTTCCCACTATTGCTGAAGTTGTCCGATCAGCTCACGGATGACTAACCTGAAGGTGGCAGAAGGCGTTTTGCCACCCAAGGGTGCTGCTGTGAAGGTTGCTGAGGGGAACAAAAGGAAGTGGGATAGTGTGGGGAAGAGTGTGGTGCCAACTCAGCCGGCGAGAAGTTTGATTCCTGGGTCCTCTTCTGGGCAGAAGACGAGTGGGTATGTTGGGAAGCATCCCAAGTGCAACAAGTGTGGTTTTCACCATTCTAGGGGTTGTGATAGGGCTCGTTGTCATCGGTTCCATCAGTTGGGGCACCATGCTAAGGATTGCAAGGTGGCACTCACCCCAACTCAGACTCCTGCGGCTACTCCTGCTCCTGCTGCTCAGGGGACTCAGGGGAGGCAGGGGTGTTATAACTGTGGTGATGCGGGACACTTCAAGCGTGAATGTCCTAAACTGAAGCAGGGCGATAATGGGAGGGGCGGGGAACGGTAATGGGAACAATGGCGGCGGAGGCAGGACTGCACGTGCTTTCGTCATTGGATCTGCGGAGGCTAGGCAGGATCCAGACACAGTTACCGGTACGTTCCTTCTTAATGATCGCTATGTTTCTGTCTTGTTTGATTCTGGTGCCGATAAGAGTTTCGTATCTTTGGATGTTAGTCGATTGCTAGATATAGTACCCACACCTTTAGAGGCTAAGTACTTAATAGAATTGGCTGATGGTAAGAAAATCGAAGCGACACACACCCTTAGGGAATGTCGCTTGGAACTGTCGGGTTTGTCTTTCCCCATTGACCTTATGCCGGTACCCCTGGGTAGTTTTGATATCGTGGTCGGCATGGATTGGTTATCGTTGTATCGCGCGGAGATCGTTTTTTTTTGACAAGGTTATTCGGATCCCTCTCCCTGATGGAGAGATTCTTTCGGTTCGTGGCGAGAAAAGCGGTGCTCCGCTGAATATCATTTCTAGCATGAAAGCCCGTAAGTATCTTCGGAAGGGCTGTTCGGCCATTCTTGCACTTGTTAACGTTTCTACTGACGATGAGAAGAAGATCGAGGATATTCCGGTGGTTCGTGACTTTTCTGATGTGTTTCTGATGATTTACCTGGTCTTCCTCCCCATCGTCAGGTTGAGTTTGGTATCGATCTTACTCCGGGCGCAGCTCCTATTGCCCGAGCTCCGTATCGTCTTGCACCTCCCGAGATGCAAGAGTTGTCCAGCCAGTTACAGGAACTCTTGGAAAAGGGTTTCATCCGACCGAGTTCTTCCCCGTGGGGAGCTCCTATTTTGTTTGTGAAGAAGAAGGACGGAAGTCTTCGCATGTGTATTGATTATCGTGAGCTGAACAAAGTGACCATCAAGAATCGTTATCCTCTTCCTCGCATTGATGATCTCTTTGACCAGCTTCAGGGCTCCAGCTACTATTCGAAGATTGATTTGCGGTCCGGTTATCACCAGTTGCGCGTCAGGGAAGCTGACATTCAGAAGACTGCTTTTCGCACTCGTTATGGCCATTTTGAGTTCTTGGTCATGCCTTTTGGTCTCACTAACGCACCGGCGGTGTTCATGGATTTAATGAACCGCGTTTGCAAACCTTACCTTGATAAGTTCGTCATCGTGTTCATTGACGATATTCTGATTTATTCCAAGAACAAGGCGGATCATGAGGAACATCTACGGTTGGTCTTGGAACTTTTGAGACAGGAGCGGTTGTATGCTAAGTTCTCAAAGTGTGATTTTTGGTTACGAGAAGTCAATTCCTAGGGCATGTGGTGAATGAACTGGGAATTCATGTCGATCCGGCTAAGATCGAAGCTATTAAAGACTGGGAAGCACCAATGACACCATCTGAGGTGCGGCAATTCCTAGGTCTTGCGGGATACTATCGTCGCTTCATTGAGGGATTTTCGAAGATCGCTCAACCCCTCACTGCTCTTACCCAGAAGGACCGAAAGTTCGACTGGGATGAACCACGACAATCAGCATTTCAGATGCTGAAGCTTAAACTTTGTTCTGCACCTATCTTATCCTTGCCAGAGGGTACGGATGACTTTGTTGTGTACTGTGACGCTTCTATTCGTGGTCTCGGTTGTGTGTTGATGCAACGTGGGAAGGTTATTGCTTATGCTTCTCGTCAACTCAAAGTTCATGAGAAGAACTACACTACTCATGACTTAGAACTGGGTGCGGTAGTCTTTGCGTTGAAAATCTGGAGACATTACTTGTACGGTACCAAGTGTGAAGTATATACCGATCACAAGAGTCTTCAGCATATTTTCGACCAGAAGGTGTTGAACATGCGGCAGCGTCGCTGGGTTTGAACTTATGAACGATTATGAATGTGCCATCAAATACCATCCTGGCAAGGCGAACGTTGTGGCGGACGCCTTGAGCAGGAAGGAGTCTGCGAATCCTCGTCGTGTTCGAGCCTTACAGCTCACCATTCATTCGTCATTGCCTGACCGAATCCGTTCTGCACAGTTGGAAGCTTTGAAGGAAGAAAACCTTAAGGCTGAAACTATGCACAATGCGACAAGCATCTTGAGCTCAGGACCGATGGCTTACACTATTTTGCGGGACGTGTTTGGGTCCCATTGTTCGGGGGATTGCGCGAGCTTGTTTTGGATGAATCTCACAAATCCCGGTATTCTATTCACCCTGGCTCCGATAAGATGTATCAGGATTTGAAGATACTTTATTGGTGGCCGAACATGAAAGCTGATATAGCTTCTTATGTCAGCAAATGTTTGACTTGTGCTAAAGTCAAGGTGGAGTATCAGAGGCCGTCTGGTCTCCTGCAACAACCACAGGTTCCGGAATGGAAGTGGGAACGAATCACGATGGATTTTGTCACCAAGCTGCCAAGATCACCTAGTGGTTTTGATATGATCTGGGTGATTGTTGACCGGCTGACAAATCGGCACGTTTTATACCTATTAAGGAAACTGATGGACTCGAGCGGTTGGCTCGACTTTACCTTAAGGAGGTGGTTGCTCGGCACGGGGTGCCTGTTTCTATTATCTCTGATCGTGATTCTCGTTTCGCTTCGCGTTTCTGGAAGGCTCTGCACAAGGCTTTGGGTACTCAGTTGGATATGAGTACGGCTTATCATCCGCAAACTGATGGACAGAGTGAGCGGAGATTCAAACCTTGGAAGACATGCTTCGGGCATGTGTTATCGATTTTGGCAAAAGTTGGGAGATCCACCTGCGTTAGTGGAGTTCTCCTACAACAACAGCTATCACTCTAGTATCAAGGCAGCTCCGTTCGAGGCTCTTTACGGACGGAAATGTCGATCACCACTTTGTTGGGCCGAGGTGGGCGAGAGCCAGCTCATTGGTCCGGAACTTGTGTACGAAACTTCGGAGAGAAAATCGTACAGATCCGTCAACGTTTGGCTGCTGCACGGGATCGTCAGAAGAGCTATGCCGATCGCCGTCGAAAACCTTTAGAGTTCCAGGTTGGGGACATGGTACTTCTGAAAGTTTCACCATGGAAGGGCTTCATACGCTTTGGAAAGCGTGGCAAGCTTAACCCTCGTTATGTCGGACCATTCGCAATCTTGGATCGGATTGGACCGGTGGCATACAGACTTGACTTACCGGCGGAGCTCGGTAGTGTGCACAACGTCTTCCATGTGTCTAACTTGAAGAAGTGTTTGGCTGATGAATCTCTTATTGTACCACTGGAAGAGATCAAGGTTGATGATCGTCTTCGCATTGTGGAGGAACCTGTCGAGATTCTCGACTACAAGATTCGTAGCCTTCGTCGGAGTAAAATCCGCATCGTTAAAGTCCGTTGGAACTCGAACCGTGGACCGGAGTTCACATGGGAACGGGAGGATCAGATGAAAGCTAAGTATCCTCATCTTTTTCCGAAGCGCGCATTTGAATCGAGGCATGTTACTGCTGAAGCGGAATGAATCTGGGGTCGAGATTCCTTTCAACGTGGGGATGATGTGACATCCGGTAATTTCCTTTCGTTCTGTTCTTTTTCGTTTCTTTCTTTTGGGGCTTTGCACAATTTTCGGGACGAAAAATTCTTTCAACGTGGGGATTATGTGACACCCGGCATGTTTGGCTTAAACATATTAGTGACATCTAAGTCTACCTTAGCGAGAAACGTTTATAAACGAACTTAACTGGGTTAGTTGAGTCGGGTCAAGTTAGGATTGTCCAGGGTACAATGATCTGGAGGATCATTGGGAGTCGTTTTGGTAATACACTAGTACCGGGATCCGTTGTTGGTGACATTACATGAACTAATTAAGTATATGTATAGATTATGGGTCGTGTGGTGAATTATATACATAGATGTGTTTAAATGATGTGTAAATGATTATCTATGCTTAAATATGTCAAATATAGATTAAGGATGCATGCTTATGTGTTAAGATGTGTTAGAATGCGTTAAACACGACAAACTGGAAAACTAGTTAAAAAGGAGTTCTGGTTCGACCACTTCGAGTGGTCGAAGGAGAACAATTGCCTGGTTCGACCCTTTGTAAATGGGCGAACCTGGGAAGTGGAATTGAAAGAATTCCCTTCGACCAGGACAGGGCTCATTCGACCCTGTGTAAGGGTCGAAGGAGGCCACCTTCGACCATTGAAATGGGGCGAAGGAGATGTAGTATAAATACCAAACTTTGTCATTTTTCATCATTTCACAAACCCTAACCGTCCCAAAACGCTCTCAAACAATCTTAATCACTAAGGAAGGAGTTTTTGCTCTTCTTTTTCATAATCTAACCTATCTACAACATCTAAACAAGAATCCAAGGTGTGTTCTTAATCCTAAACCTTTTTAAAAGCATTTTTATTCGTTTTCATCTAACCCTAATTGTCCGGATCTGTTCTAAGGGTGTTTTTATGATTAAAAACCTTTTAAACATCTTTCTAAATCAAAACATTATCATTTAACATAGGTTTTCATGGTGAATAACATATGTAAATTGTGTATTATGTGGTGTTATGTGTTGTTCAATGATTTGCTGCTATGTCTATGATAGAAACATGATATAGGATTGTTATTGATGTTAGATTATTGTTGTTTAGGGTTAGGATTGGATATGATGATATTATGGGTATTTGGGGGTTTTAACGAATCTAGACTTAATGCATGATATTTATGATCAATAGAATTGATAAGAAAAGATCGAACACTCGACAAACTGAGCATTTCAAGTTGAATAAGAATCGATTTCAAAAGTTTCCAAATTGGGTAAATTATTCATGCATGAAAGTGATGTTTCCATAATCTTTACCATTTTGGGAAAGGGCTGAAACGGACGTATTATCGGGGGAAATCGGTGGGGTTTTGTATGGATAAGTTATCCATGCTTGACTGCTGTGTTTGATGATGTTTCGAGTCGTTTTGAATGTGTTTGAAGCGTTTTTAGGAAAATTTGCACAAAAGGGGCGAACCTGGCCTCCTTCGACCGATCGAAGGTGCGAAGGAGGGAATCCAGGGTCGAACCTGGGTTTTTGTTGGGCGAAGTGGTAAAACGGGCGAAGGAGGCATCAAACGGTCGAACGAAATGTAAAACGGGCAAGGAGACTGAAAACGGGCGAAGGAGACTGAAAACTGACTGGTTCGACCGTTCTGATGCAGAAATGAGATTTTTTATACAAACTAAGTGTTTTATGTTTGAACCTTGTGTGTAATCTATGTGTACTTGATTAGTTAGGGTAATGGGTCACCAACGGGATGTCGGGTCGGTCTAGTGTGTCGGTTAAACATTCAAACACGTTTTAAAACATACTTGGTTACGATCTGGACAATCGGGGACTAGATAACCTTATGGTTATTAGTCGGAACACTTATGTGAAACATTTTGATAGATCTTCGGTAGAGGGATTATCAAGGGCTAAACATCTTTACTTGTAATCGAAGAACACTAATTAAGGTGAGTTCACGGCCCCACTTTTACTGCTTTTAACTTTTGGGGGAGAAGACATGCGCTAAACTATTTTGGTAACACATGTCATACTATGGTTTTAACTTTGTATTGCTATTCGATCTTTGGAAGTCCGGGGGGAAACCATGAATGTGCGGGGATGCACAACGGGGGAAATGTGGATAGATCTATTGGGCGTGACCTGCCCCACTCGTCGGCTTGGAGGGTCGGGCGGGTGCATATTGTCTCGAACAGGAACATTTTCATGCTGAACATACGGGCTGCTTAAACATGCTAAACATTGCTAAACGTGTCTAGTAATGGTTTCCAATCGTAGTAGTAATAAAACATACGCCTAGCTAGCGTACTTGGTAACGTTGATATAGTATGGACGTGGTAACGTTTTGGTAACATATTGAACAAACCTGTGAACTCACCAGCATTATATGTTGACATCTTTTTTGGCATGTTTTTCTCAGGTCGCTAAGGTAGCAACAAATGGAACTAGGCGCACGAGTCTGCATTGGCGTCTAGGCATAGTTGCACGTTTTGTAATAAAAAGTGTTTTGAATACTTTGGATCATAGCATAGCTGTTTAAAATACTTCTTAATGCTTCCGCTTATAAAATCGTTGTTTTTGGTTTTACGCTTTTCATATAGAGTTGTTTATTGTGACCGTTGACTTGGATCCTGGTTTGTCATGCGCCTCGCGGTAAAACCCCCGCAGTGGTAATTTGAGGGTGTGACACTCTATATGATGTCTTTGTGATTCCTAGTTACTGTGTGAACTTGTTGTCAGTTCACAAACTTGCCAAATATAGTAAGTTGGATGTTTTGTTTAATGAATCCAACTGCTATATACATGATTCTTTAACCAAGAGGGTCCTGGTGACTGGTAGTCAAGTAGATGGGTTGTATTTCTATGGTGAGTCATCTGTGTTCTCTGGTGTGTGCTGTAATAGCTTTGAAATAACAAATTTGTGGCATGCTAGATTAGGTCATCCATCTAATGTGGTTTTAAAAGTGTTAAAGGATGATATAAAACTTAACATAATAGAGAATGAATCTAGTAACCCATGTGATGTTTGTCATAAAGCTAAGGAACATAAAAAACCATTTCCCATAAGTGATCACAAGACCACTTGTTTAGGGGAATTGATTCATCTTGGTGTTTGGGGCCTTATAAAGTTAAAAGCATAGAAGGTTTTAGGTACTTCTTGACCATTGTAGGTGATTTTACTAGGACTTTGTGGGTGTATCTGATGAGGTTTAAAGATGAAGTCTTTGAAAACATTTTTCACTTTTATATAACACTAAAAATCAGTTTAAGAAAAATGTTAAAATGTTTAGAAGTGACAATGGAACTGAATTCATTAACTCTAACATGAAAGATTTCACAAATAAAAATGGTATAATACATCAGACATCTTGTCCTTACACCCCACAACAAAATGGCATTGTTGAGAGGAAACATAGACATCTACTGAATGTTGCCAGATCTTTGTTATTTCAAAGTAGTTTACCTTTAAGTATGTGGTCATAATGTATACTTACTGCTGCATATTTGATTAACAGGACTCCCTCTTCTGTGCTTAATGGTAGGACTCCTTATGAGTGTGTTTATGGTTTTAAGCCCTCTTACAGTCAGCTTAAGGTCTTTGAGTGTCTTTGCTTTAGTACTGTCTTGAATAACTCTGATAAGTTTGATAATCATGCTAATAGGTGTGTGTTAATTGGTTACTCAAATGAAAAAAAGGGGTATAAATTGTGGTGTCTTGAGTCAAAACAGATTTTATACTCTAGGGATGTAAGGTTCTCTGAGGCTATCTTTCCTTTTTAAAGAGTCTAAAATAGTTAAAGAAACTGATCCACAAGTTTTTGAAAATATTAATCATTCAATCTTCTTTGATTTATTTGAGTCAACTAATGGCAGTCACCCAAATGATCTAGATGGTTTCGATGATGAATAGAGGGCAAATCAGAATACTGTTCCTCATGGGTCTCAGCAACCAATGAGCAGTACTGTACCCACTTCTGGTAGGGCTGCTCAGCAGCAACCAAGTGGGTCAACTGATCATAGAGGTAGGGCTGAGGATGACGGTCCAGAAGAGGATGAAAATCTCAACTCTAAGGAACAACCATCATCTAGTAGTCATCCCACTGTCATTAGAAAATCCACTAGACAATCTAATCTTCCCAGGAAGTTTAGTGATTTTATAGTAGAAGGGAAGGTTAAGTTTGGGTCGGAAAAGGTGGTCAACTACTCTAATCTTTCTACTGATAATTTGTGTTTTACTTCTGTGTTAAAAAAAAGTTCTGAACCTAACTCATTTCATGAAGCAAGTAAAGACCCTAATGGGTCACTACTATGAATGAGGAAATTGAGGCATTTAATAGAAATAATACATGGGACTTGGTAGAGTTACCTAAGGATAGAAAAGCCATAGGATGCAGGTGGATTTATAAAATTAAGTATAAATCCACTGGTTAGATTGATAGATATAAGGCCAGGCTTGTTGTTAAAGGGTATAGTCAAAGAGAAGGCTTAGACTTTGATGAAACCTTCTCCCCTGTAGTAAAAATGATTACTATAAGGTGTGTTTTGACTATAGGTGTCCAAAATGATTGACCTTTATATCAATTAATTATCAATAATGCATTCCTTTATGATGATCTTTTTGAAGATGTATATATGAAAGTGCCTGAAGGTTATTATTCTAAAAATAAAAATAAGGTGTGTAAATTAAAGAAGTCCTTGTATGGACTGAAGCAAGCTCCACGAATGTGGAATGCTAAACTTGTCAGTGTTTTGCTTGAATTAGGTTTTGTGCAAAGCAAGTGTGATCATTCTATGTTTGTCATGAAACAAGATTATGTGTTTGTTGTGTTACTTGTTTATGTTGATGATATTATACTAACTGGAAACAGTCTTGAGTTTATAGAACATGTTAAGTCATTCTTTAAAACCAAGTTTTTAATTAAAGATCTAGGTTCTCTAAGTATTTTCTAGGCATAGAAGTTTTAAAGACTAGTGATGGTTTATGTTTAAGTCAAAGAAAGTACTGTTTAGAGCTTTTGGCTGAGTATGGCATGACTGGATGCAAACCAGTCAAATGTCCTATAGAACCAAACTATGTTTTAACTAACTTGTGTAAACAAGAAAGTGAAAACTTGATTGATGTTACTGGATATCAAAGGCTGATAGGTAAACTTATTTATCTATCTCACACAAGGCCTGATATTGCTTATTCAGTACATGTTCTAAGTCAATTTATGCATAAACCCACTAAGGCTCACTTGTTAATTGCCATGAGAGTTTTAAGATACTTAAAACAGTCTCCTGGTAAAGTATTATCTTTACCAAAAGCACTCAGCTTGATCTATCAGCTTATGCTGATGCAGATTGGGCTAAGTGTGTGGAGACAAGAAAGTCTGTTACTGGATATTGTATCTTTTTAGGGAATTCTTTAATAACTTGGAAAAGCAAAAAGCAGTCTACAATATTACGATCTACAGCTGAAACTGAGTATCGTGCCATGTGTACTGCAACATGTGAGATTATGTGGTTAATCAATTTGTTTAATGAATTAAACATCAAGGTATGTCTTCCTGTTTCTCTACATTGTGATAACTCAGCAGCAATGGCCATTGCTGCTAATCCTGTGTTTTATGATAAAACAAAACACTTTGAAATTGACCTTTTCTTTTTAAGAGATCAAATTTCTAAAGGGTGTGTTCAAACAGTTGAAATTCAGACTGAATATCAAACTGCAAACATTTTTACAAAAGGTTTAAGTATTACACAACATGAACAAATTTGTGAGTGGTTAAAAATGTATGATGGTTTTGGTAATAAAAGTGAGGGGTGTTAAAAATAGTCACTTTTATTTACCCTTTTTAGTTTTTTACCATTTACCATTTACTCATTATTATTTACTCATTGATTTTATTTCGTAGGCTTTGGAGGTGTTTTTGGTCTTTGGATAATTGCTGAAGCCCGGTTGATCATTGCTGACTTATGGAGCCCACATAAAAGAAGTCTGGTAGTAGCCTAGTAGTAAGTGCTTGGCCCAGTCCGTTTGTTCGAGATATCAGCTGCAGCCCATGAAGTGGTTTTGTGTTGGTGGTGGATTGCTAGCGTGGCAATCCCCAGACCTGATTCAATGGTCCTGATTTTAGCCCTGTGTGTTTTCTTGAGGTGGATCCAACGACTCTCCTTGGCTCGGGTGTGCTTTCTCCCGAGCCTCCTCTTGCCTATAAAAAGACTCTCTCGTGCACCTCTTACCAGTTTTGACAAGTTTCATTTTTCTTGTTTCTTTGTTCTCTCTGATTTAGGGTTTTCTAAGTGATCATCTGTTAATGATCACTTGTAGCTTTTGTGTTGAGATCATCTGTTAATGATCTCAGGTTTAGAGAGTATTTGTTAAGATCATATATTAATAATCTGAGTTGTTGTTAGGATTTGATTCAGTTGATCAAATTTTTTGTTATTGTTCTTTTGTTTAAACAGTCTTTCCAGTAATAAAGTTTTTTCAGTTCTGTGTTGTGATTACCATATTTTGACATCATGCGTGAGTCTGGTGTTATATTATTCATGATTAAAAAGAGTTGTCATGATTCCATCTCAGCTTAAAGATGCATTCAAGATCCACGGCACTGACCCATGACTTAGTTAATGGTATACAGTTTTTGCCCTACAAAAACGGTGTGAGTTCAAATCTTACAAGTGCAAGGTTATATGTGGTATTTAGATGTAAAAACATATGTTAGAATCTACGTCATACGATTTGACGACGGTCACAACCTGATTTTATTGAAGGTTTTTAGCTTATTTTCAAGACCGTTTTTTATTTGAAGTTTAACCAAGAACCATGGATTAGCAAACCAAAAAAAAAAAAAAAAAAAACCATCAGTTGGAAAATAGGGGTTTGCCCACCGGAAACAATATTTCAAAAGGAATATATTCAGTATACACATGATTCGGAGAATAACATGTCGACATATGTATTGCATACATGATATTAATTGCGTGCCATCAGACGAATATATTTTGGACAGATTGATATGATAATATGACTATATGAGATTATGATAATAACATAATACTAAAATGCCTATAGGCTATAGGTGAACACATATACTCAAACGCTTAGGTTGTATACAAACACATATTGATGGAATCTGTCATGTATTGATAGTAGCATTTGAATTTGTTTGGACACTAGCATTTGGACAGATATATAAAAGTCGGTTGAGCAATTGACTTTTATTTTGTTACTAGTACTGTACAGTTATCAAGGGTAAAAACTTAAGATACTGGTATACTATTGGAAATTCACCACGTGGTGAAGTGGGAAACATGTATACTTAAAAAAAATAAAAAAAATTACAATCGTATTAGGTTTTTATTACACAAAAGTTGTAACAATAATACAACAATGGAATTATGTATTTTGACTTACTACACGTTTGCATGAAAATAATATTACCATGGTTTACTAACAAGTTCAATAGCACGACGAACGGGAACAGCAGAAGCCAAGCTACGAACATATTGGCTCAAGCATTTGAAGTTTTCATTTTCTATTTTTCTATGAAAAAATAATACAACAATGGAATTATTTATTTCGACTTACTACACGTCTACATGAAAATAATATTACGATGTTTTACTAACAATTTAACATAACACAAAGACGAACGAAAATAGTAGAAGGCTAGAACATATTGGCTCAACCATTTGAAGTTTTCATTTTCTATTTTTTGTTGGCTTTGTTCCCAGATTAAACACACACTAATTTACACACAATTTGTAAATCAGTTTTGCTGTATGTAATGGAAAACATAATAATAATGATACCTGACGGATTGGTGAGAGCTGAGACTGATGTTGTAAGTGTATTGGAAGACGACATCCTTGTCAGTATGGTCGGGTTCTCTTTAGGGTATGCAGTTCTGATTGTTTATGTGTTCTTTAGTTATGAACGTATTGAGAGAGATGAGAGTGAAAGGGGACAGCTAATAGACATTATAGTGTTATGTTTGTATCAACCCTAATCTCATAATAAGCTCTCAATATTTATACATACCTAGGGGACACCCTAATAAGCCACATCTAATGATAGTCTATCCATCAAAGACATATATGTTATTGGGCTTAGGATAATATTAATAATTGATCATCATTATATAAATGATTATAATGACTATAGAGATAAATATACTAATATAATGTATATTTATTCCAACATTCTCCCACTTAGCCGAGTAATCATTTATTATGAGTATTACGTAATTCTGCAGAGATTAACACTCATTTTAGTTCTAAAACCAAAATGTAGCACAGAAATACAGTCGTTAAGTCTTTATTCGACTTAGGACCCCATTAATCATACTACACCCAAATTTAAAACTTAACATTAGGATCAATTTACATTATGCCCTTAGTTCTTGATTTGTTATATTATTGTTTTTATGCCATTATGCTAGCTTAGCATACTAATAGACAAACAAATCATAATGAGGAAAATTAATCATTAATCATTAGTCATTAGTCATTCATAGTATGATATGCAGTTGTACATGGTCATTAGTAAAACTTTTTTTCTCTTAGTTGGCCCTTAGTGAGACTTATGGGTAATAGACCTTTAGTTATTGGATCCATAAGCATATAATGAATGCATTCGATACAAAATTCTGATTTCCTACATATGTTCTTAACATAAGCGAACAATAATTTCGTATCGAACTCTAATGCAGCTCGTCTCAATCTGTTACTGTTCGAGAAATTAGAGTAGCTGACTTTATCACCATAAGTCTTCAACTTAGTATTTTATACGGAGTTAACAAGTTATGAG
Source organism: Ambrosia x helenae (assembly GCA_030844895.1). Classification (NCBI taxonomy): domain Eukaryota; kingdom Viridiplantae; phylum Streptophyta; class Magnoliopsida; order Asterales; family Asteraceae; genus Ambrosia; species Ambrosia x helenae. The sequence continues at coordinate 22,068,431 of CM061234.1, read as the reverse complement.
TCAACTGATAAATTTACAACAACATTTAATGACCATTCTGTTGTGATCGGCAACACATTATGTCATGATAACTTAGGTTGTTGTTAACAGTTACTTATGACTCCTTGATGTGTGAAATGTGTAGTAAATAAATCGGTCAAGTTTTAAAAATGGAAAACCTACAAAACCACACACTAACGGCAAGTGTACCGGTCACAGTGTAGCAGAGCAAGTAAGTCCGGAATATCGAACCGTGGACATAATATGGCGATTCTCGGTACTAAACATCTGTCGACTCCTAGCCTAATAAATTGGATTTTGGAGAATTATTTTTAAACTAAATGCAAATAAAATAAAAGCAATTAAAACAACTAACAAAGAGACGAAAACAAGTAGCTAAAAACACTGGATTGAACTCAGATAAGATGGAAGGCAATTACCTAGGTCTAGAATCCTACCCGCAGACTCACAACTCTCGGAATCGAATAATGGATTGGCTACCAAGTTTTCTAAAAATACGCCCGACCCAGGAAACCCCTAAAGCATGCTAGATCACCTCCCGGTCTCACTAACACCTCTAAGAAATCCTAAGGGACGTGTAAATCACTGGTTAGTAGTTCGGATCACCTCCCGGTCTCACCTCACTAGGGAATGCTAAGGTACTCGAAAGACTCGCTCACCTCCCGGTCTCGCTTGTCACAACACACCCAAAAATGTGAAGGAGTAATCTAATTGGCTTGGAAATAATTCAGAATTACAAGAATCTAAAGACACACTAGGCAAGGATCACCTCCCGGTCTCACCTCTACCCAATACCTAAAGATCTAGACAACCCGACACCCTATCACCTCCCGTTCTTAAGGATTGGCAGAATACCTAAGTCCTCTAAACTCTCAAATCAAGTTCCTATGGAATTAGACGTCAAAAACCATAAACTAGTTACAAGCACAAAGCAGGCAACCTAACATTCATCTATAACTGAAAGACATTCAACAAGACACATGTGAAACTATCAAAGATAATAAATTAGACTTAAATACCCAAAAGCATTATAACCAAACTCAAATAGATCTTTGCCAAAACATAAACCAATTATATAATTAAACGAATCCGAAAGTCATAAAAATGCTAAGTATTCATCATAACGACCTAGGTAGCCTATAAAGGTTTAGCTACTCATCAACATGAAAAATGTTAAAATCATAGGTTCAAAATAACACATAGTCATGGTACTAATATTTATGAACACGAAGTAAATAAATATAAACCAAAAATTAATTATAGTCGAACCCGTAGCTTCAATCTTAAACCCGTAGCTTCCTCCCCTTCTTTTTTCTTTCTAGATAATTATCCAAGATTTGCTATATGCTGTTGCCGTCTGTGTTCTCGAGTTATCTTTGGCGGCTGTATGAATGCTCCTCAAATAATATTCTGTGCTTGATAAAATGAATTCCTCTTTATATTAATATCTCCCAGTAGGGTTTTTTTTTACCTTTGAAATATATGGGCTCAAAGTTCACCCATTCTTTTCTTTGTTCTTTTTTTTCTTCACGTGGCCTTGCCAGAATCCATTACTATTACTATTATTATTATTATTATTATTATTATTATTATTATTATTATTATTATTATTATTATTATTATTATTATTATTATTATTATTAGTAGTAGTAGTAGTAGTAGTAGTATAACTTCATGCTCTCATGTCAGGTGTTCTTGGCTTAACCAAAGTTTCTCGTTTACGCTTCAATGTCCATAAACAGTTAAACACCCACTCTCAAGTGTTGGTGTCTCGATTAAAATTCTTTCATTTTATGCTCATTTTCTCCAAACACCTATAAAATAATAAAATACATAAATACATAATAAAAACGATATGAAATGACTAAAAACCTGATCAAATAATATACAAAATACATAGGAAATTAGATGTGTTTTGCAAGACATCAAACATCCCCGCACTTAAAACTTTTGCGTCCCGAAAAAGAATTATACAAAATCCCAAACATTTTCAACAAAGCACTTAACAAAAACGATAGCATCAAACAGGGTCAAAAGCAGGCTACGAAATCAACAAGCATAGCGGTTTCACAAGACTTACATCGTTCAAAAGGCTGACTAGTCAAGATGACACAATTTTAAAAACAAGGCCTACCTAGTCAAGCTTCACTTACCTTCAAGCAACGGACTATGCACCTGTAAGCACCCCTTACAATATCACTCATCTCTCGGTTATATATTTAATTGGAGTGAATCTCTCAAAACCGAACTATGAAGCAAAATTATCATAAGCTTGTACGTCAATCAAATTTCCACCAAATTGCTAACACTAACACAAATCAAGAGGACTTCGAAAGGGTAGGTAAGGGTTAAAGGTAGGAAATTTTATTGGGAAAAATTGGCTAAAAAGAAAAATAAGAGATAAACCGGATAAACGATGAATATATAAACTTCAACTCTTTGGTCCTCTCGACCCACACAACCTTTATTCTATTTTTTTTTCTTCTCTGTCTTTTTCATATATTGTTTTCTTTTTTTTTTTTCAGTTTTTTTATTTTATTTTATTTTTGTTTTAGCTACTCTTTATGCTGATATATATTTCTTCATCTTTTTTTTTTCACATTACATAAATATATACAATCCGGTAATCAATATAAAATAAAATGGGTTACAAACGAAAGGTTTAGGCTCAAAGCAGCTTCTAAAAGTAAAAATGGTGAAACGGGTCAAATAACAAAAACAAAATAAAAGGCTAAACAAAAATGGGTAATCCTAATGCCTCTATCATATTTGTGTCAAGTCTAAGCCAATGGTCTCAGAATGCATCAAAACGCACAAGTTCTAAAATAACGCAACAAAGTCGGTGTATCACACATGAAACGAAATAGTGAATATTTATATATAATATTTTAAAGGCTCAAACTCACTGTCATGTGGAAATAAGGGTTACCGATACTAGCAAGTGCAAAACCAGTTAACCATCCAGCTTGATCCGCTATCCCAGGCACCCCAAATATTTTATTTTAGAAAAACAACTCAGTCAAGCCTACTATCCTGCAACTTAAAGAAACATATGCTAAGACTCGTAAACCCGACAATCGACCCCGCTTTTAACCGACGTATTACATTGAAAAGGCTCGTTTACTACGCGCAAAAAGGATCGGGACTAACACAAAACCAACTTTGTTTTTTTTTTCGTTTTTTAATTTTTTTTTGTTTTTTTATGACTCAACCTACAACTAAGCAAAATAAAAATGAAGTTTCCCATCCCCACACTTAGAAAGGCACAGTGTCCTCAATGTGCTCCAGGATACAACGCAGACTAAAAATAAAAATACAAAGATAAAGAAGAAACAAAAATATATATAACAAAAAAAATGGAACGAACTCCCCTGGAATATGTGGCGATAGCTCGCAAAAAGTGTCCCGTCCGTCCATCATCTACAGCCGTATAGCATTTCCTTCGCGGCCATAGTCGGAATCTTGCAAAAATAAACTAAAAAGAAAATGAAAGTACAATGACTCAATGACAAGTGCGATGCCTGTTTACAAAAAATAATTTTAAGATCGACCCCACCCAAATGGAGATTGAGTACGGACAGGGGAGATCGAACATTGAAAAGGCCAAGGCAATCCCATACGACTCAATAAACAAAAAATAAAATAAAGAAGAATGAAAACAAACTAAAATAAAAATATATTTGGCGGATGATGATACAAAACTCTACACTTTGGTTTTAACCTAAGTTGAATCAGGTGGCTTCTCTTTTATCCACCCTTTATCCAACCTGTTTAATTCAGATCGTTCACCATTGTTCGTCAAAAAACGAATGGTGAATCTAGAATAACGTTTGAAAAATTCAAACGGGTCAGAGCACAAATTCTTACACTTACCTGGACCAAACCTTGTATGTGGCATATGATGAGGGGTATGGTCCATGTGACAGTAAACCCTCTCTCGTGATGGTGGCGGCACGGGCCTGCAATCCTGAACATGACGAGGTGGTTTGGTCTCCTTCTTCGTTACCACATCTTCCTCTTTTTCCTTATTTGGTGTATTGATCTCCATTGTTGGCATCTTTGCAAGTAAAGTTTCTAAAAATAGTAGATCGCCAACATGGTTAAATTCTTCTTCTTCAAGAGTTGGTAAATTATCAAACTCATCACCAAACTCTTCCTCCCAAGATGGTACGTGCATATCTTCATCTTCATTTCCCATCTTGTTCTCCTTCTCACTAATCTCTTCAATCAACTTGACATCTTCTTCAACATCACTATCACTCCAAAAATCATCTTCAATGGGTTCTTGTTGGACCGGAGGTGGGACTTCTTCGTCCATTATTGTCTCCAGTGCTGGAGTGATATCAAATGGTTGTAAGTATGGATTTTCCCCTTCATACCAATTTACAAAGATCCTTGGTACTGAAGAGGTAAGAAAACTATCGGGCTCCCTCAAAATAGGCATATAGTGATTTTGCATTTGTGTGTTGATGCCTTCTTCATTGTAACCATCCTGGTCGCGCTCTCTTATGTAGTCGGCTACAGTCTTTGTTTCACTAGCAGCTGCCATCCTAAAATTTCACTGCAAACAAACACTAAACAAACAGATCACGGGCACCAGATAGAGAAAAAATATATAAAAAAATAAATAAATAAAAATAAAGAGAAGAAAAATAAATACAAATATCTACAAAATGACTAGATCCCCGACTCGGGTCGTCCTCGAAAGCGCACTTTGTCCCCGGCAACGGGTTAAGTCTCGTGAAATAGAATAAGTGTAGTCCAACGTTGCCAAGTATTACCCTATGTTCAAGGTAATAAATAAGTCTAAGTTTTCTATTCTACAAGTATTTCTAGGGTTCTTAATTTGGGGATAAGTGTTTTTTTAATTATTAATTAGGTAAATTGTTTAATAAATAAAAGAAATTTGGAAAATAAAAGAATAAAAGTCTCATTGTAGGTTTTTGATTAAGGATTGTCACATTATAAGGTTTTAAGTATGAAATAATTTTTTATAAAATTATTTTCTTAAAAATTGAATATTTAGTTTATTTATTTCTATTTGTCAAAACATAACTTTAATATCTAAAAATATTAAAATTAAAAAAAATTCAAATTAAAATTTGTATTTTTGTTCTAAATGGATTGAAATAATTTATATAAAATTTTGGTATAAAAATACTGAAAAATGAATTTGTTATGATTTATTTATTATTTAAAATAACAAAAATTAATTAAGAATACTAAATAAACGGTTTTTCAGAAATAAAATTTATTTCTGAAATACTTATTGATCTAAAAGTTTAAAATAATTTTTGTGGGATTTTATAAAGTCGTTTAGATATTTTTATAGAATTTTATAATTATAATTGAATAAACTTATAATATTTATTATATATATTAAATAATTAATTTTTCTAAAAATAAAAGTTGTATAATAAAGTTTATTAGTCATATTGTATAAAATAAATTTTGTAGAATTTATATATCACAATGGCTATTTTAAATGTAATATACATTAATATACAAAAGAAATAAAGAAAAACAAAATAAAACAAAAAAGGTTGCAGCTTAAGGGAGTCGAACCTAGGCCTCTGGCCGGTTCGTGTGTTTTAATCACAAGCCCAGACCAACTGGTCTGGACCCTGAGAACGATTTAGTTTGGTTTCAGTTAATTATAAGGCCTTGTTGATTCTGACCATAATAATCAGAAAAATAAAATGGCTGTGACTGGATTCGAACCCAAGTCATGAGCCGGTTTGATGTTTAAACACAGTGGGTAACACCAACTGGTCTACTGATCAGTTGGTGTTTTTTATCGATTTGTTTTAAAGATAGACGATTACTGTTGCGAGTCATCTTCCCCAATTCGAATACATGAACCCTAGATTTTCTAATCAAACAGGTTAGCAACCAATAACCCCAGTAACCATAGGGTTATTGGTCGGCTAATGACGATGAACAGAAAACATGTAATTAATCGGTACCTTCGAATCAGAACAAGGATAAACGTCCAGTCAACGTAAAAGTCAACTGTGAATGCTTCTGGATTAAAAACGATTTGTTTACAGAAATTGGGAGTGGGGTTTTGATTATCGGCGAGTATAGGTTGAGTATGAGGGTTCAATTTATACTAACACCAATGAATTGAATGATTTAGAAAGTTTGACCCACACTTAATTAGAAACGCGTAGATAACCAATTTTTGGTATGTTTTGATTACAATTGGCGTGTCCAGTACGCATTATGATCTGTCAATCAAGCTTGTTTACCATATCAGGATTAAAGACGCAGATTATAGGATCAATTGAGAGGGTTAAGGAATGTTGACTTTCTGGTTGATTGACTTGAGTAATTAAGGAAGGTTTAAGTTAATTTGTGTTAGGATATGTTCACCAAAGAAGCGGGTAGCTCAACTGGTTGTGAGTTTGTGTTAAAACATTGGACTGTGTTGGACTCGGGTTCGAGTCCCGGTCCACGCATTTCTTTTTTTTTTTTGCAAATTATTTCACAATTTTAATATTAATATAAGTTTATAGTATGGTTATATGAGTCCAAAAGTGTCACAAAATATTTTTAGAACGTACGGTAATGATAAAAATGCAACGTTTTATTAATCGAAATCTCAAACGTACATAGAAATAATACGAAATGATACACATATCATCAATGAGAAGGGAATTCATCTTGATCCTACATAAATTGAAGCTATCAAGAATTGGAGCACTCGTATGACTCCTACGGAAGTTCGCTCGTTTCTCGGTCTAGCGGGTTATTATCGGCGTTTTATCGCCAATTTCTCTAAAATTGCTGTTGCTCTTACTACTCTTACTCATAAGGGTAAATCTTATGAATGGGGACTTGAACAAGAAGAAGCTTTTCAGACTCTCAAGCTTAAGCTTTGTGAAGCTCCTATTTTGACTCTTCCTGATGGTAATGACGACTTTGTGGTCTATTGTGACGCGTCAGACCAAGGCCTTGGTTGTGTTCTCATGCAACGAGGCAAGGTCATTGCTTACGCGTCCAAGCAGCTCAAAATCCATGAAAAGAACTACACCACTCACGACTTGGAGTTAGGTGTTGTTGTCTTCGCTTTGAAAATTTGGAGACATTATCTATGTCACACCCTCAAATTTGCACTGCGGGGTTTATACCGCGAGGCGCATGACAAACCAGGATCCCATAGCCATAAGTCACAGGAACGAACTCTAAATGCCCAAACCATTTAGTTCGTTTTCGAAAAACCAAGTTTAGTTAAGCTGCGGAAGCGTAAACCAAATTTAAACCTTTTTAAAAATTATGCGCAAAACAATGTGCCCAAATTAAAACCATATGAAAGCATAATATATAATTTATGTGTATGCCCGAGAGCCCGAATGCAGTGCAGTGTACAGTGCTTTCTAATCCTGGCACCGGAAGCTAACTACCTGCAAAAGCATGTAAATCGTGTGTCAACATAAAGCTGGTGAGTTCACAAAGTAAAGTAATTTAATATGCAAATGCGCTGGTTTCCAAAACCACGTAAGTAAGTAAGTTGTGTTGGTGCCCCGCACCGTGTAACCACTAGTTCATCGCATTTCAAGGGTAGCTAACCCATTCATGATAACTAACCGAATATACCGAACTGCTATGTACTTGTAGCCACATAAGTGTGCCGCATGCCTGACATCATTGTCTATCCACAATGATAAAGTTTCGTTAAGTTATAGTTCACCCCCGCGCTCCCCGAGCCGGTGTGAGGTTTGTAAGACCTAATAGCGCTATCAACTAATAACCCGCTTGCCAACCCTGGCAACTCATTCGGTACGTGAGGACTTACAGATGATAGAAATGTTTTAGTTTATCAGGGACACAATTGCGAACTAGCAAAGTAACCGACCCTCATAAGGATCCATGGCATCCCAACCCGGGATGTGTAAGTAGTCCCAAACCGGACTAGAAAATGTTAAGTAAAGTGTCTCATACCTGAGACGCATGCTTTTGAGAAAAAGAGTAGTGAAACTCACCTTAGGTCGCAAGTGAAAATCCAAATTCCACGAATAGTAACGTGCTACCGACTCCCTATTACAAATGCCACTAGGTGAGTATACGTGCGTAACCAACACACCATGTAGCTCGTTTATCCAAGACTTTTAAAAGTTCAAAACCGTGTAGTGACACCTAATGACTCTACATGCTCAAGTATGTCTACGTATCCCGTTGGTGATCATAGCAATTATTATCAGTTTAATACATCAAATACATCTCATACAAGTTTCCACACAAGTACATGCCAATTACATACCACATAGAACTCCAAATAGTCACTTAAAGACCCCGTACACAATCTGCGTTTTTAGGACAGATTGTGCGTTGTGAAAAACAATTTATTTAATATACTTAACGAATGAATTAGAGTCCCAAATTTTTACTGAATTTTATTTGGGATTCACTCAACAATACTTATTTTTGTTTTGTCTTAATTCCAAACACAAAAATTATGAAAATTCGTACAACCCAGCTATGTCCAGAAAATTTCCTCGACAGGTCAGTTTAGTAGGAAAATTATTAAAAATTGTGTATTCATCCAAACGAGATGAATCCACTTGGAAAAGCTCTATTTTTCCAGTATTGACTTACTGTAAAACGTTCATAACCTAACGCCTTGTAAATCTCCAGTTATGCCCATTTAAAGTTAGCCCAATTTACAAATCCGAAAATCTGATATGATCCCTAATCAATTAAAATTCCAAAAACGACTCAAACCATGTCCAAATTCGATGGTTTTGCCCATTATGAAAAGCTAAGACCTTGTACATTACAATCATGCAAAGAAATCATCAAAACAATCGATTTACCAACCCGTTACAGCCCCTACAACACGTTCAAACTAATCTGCCAGAATCTTAAACTTGCATCCCAAGTAATCTACAAACCCTAATTTTTCATGAACATCCCTAATACATGTATAACACCTATAGTACTGATTAAACACCATATTAATCATAGCAAAACACATATGTTATCATGTGAAAACCCTAATCATGGCTACTAATAACAATCATCATCAAATCATCAAGAACATCCAAGAACTCCTACACATACATACATGCGATTATACATATATTATTTTTAGGGTTTTTAAGGTTTTTCAATCATTATAATTCATCAAAAATCATAAGAATGTATACCTTGCGAAGGATTAAACTCCCTAGGGCCTTGAAATCAAACCCGAACTAGCTTGATTAGGTGAAGGATTACTTGATTGCTTGAAAAACCAAGAGGGGATGGGGGTGGGGGTTCGCACGGCGCAAGAGGGGCAAGGAGGTAGGGTTTTTATCTTTTCCTTGCCTCCTAATTATAAAAGGGCTTTGCTTGTTCCCCAAGCAATTGGTATTAGGGCCCTTCTAGTCCATTAACTTGACCCGTTAACCATGTTCTAGCCCAATACCGGACCCAATATTATTAACCATTCTAAATTGTATAAAAACCATTGTTTTTATCATTACATAGCATATTACTCATGTTGTGCACGTAACTTGCATAATCTACGCATTACCTTTCAGTTAGGCGATCATTCACAAAAACATGTAATTCACATAAGCACGTACTTCATGTTCACCATAATTCAATTGTATATATTATTGCTATGTATGTCACATAATTCACCAACGTTTGGGATACAGGACTCATGTGTGTGTTTAACAAGGATTTTCCTACTTATAACATATGTTAACATCATCTAACATATGTTAAACCTACTTAACTAACCCTAGTTAAGTATCTAGCCATGTATGAACATGTAAGTTAACTAGAGTTCAGTAAGAGTATTTAACCTGAAAATGCGGGGTGTCACATCATCCCCAAGTTGAAAAGAATTTCGTCCCAAAATTCAGCAAGTAAACAATAAAGCCAGCTATAAAAATGTGTGCTTGGTTCCCGGATGTCACATCATCCCCAAGTTGAAAGGAATTTCGCCCCGAAATTCACTTTGAAAGAGCTGCTTTATGTTCCGCGTTTGATCTATGTACGATTTCAGGTTCAGTAAAGAGGTGTGGGTATTTGAGCCGCATCTGATCTTTGCGCTCCCACGTGTATTCCGGTCCTAGACGGGAATTCCACCGTACCTTAACAATAGGTATAGTACTTTGTCTGAGTTTCTTGACGCCCTGCTCAAGAATCTCCACTGGTTCTTCCACGAACCGCAGCTGATCGTCCACCTGGATCTCCTCTAGTGGTACTACTAGTGTCGTATCAGATAAGCATTTCTTCAAGTTTGAGACGTGGAATACATTGTGTACTTCATATCAGGATTAAAGACGCAGATTATAGGATCAATTGAGAGGGTTAAGGAATGTTGACTTTCTGGTTGATTGACTTGAGTAATTAAGGAAGGTTTAAGTTAATTTGTGTTAGGATATGTTCACCAAAGAAGCGGGTAGCTCAACTGGTTGTGAGTTTGTGTTAAAACATTGGACTGTGTTGGACTCGGGTTCGAGTCCCGGTCCACGCATTTCTTTTTTTTTTTGCAAATTATTTCACAATTTTAATATTAATATAAGTTTATAGTATGGTTATATGAGTCCAAAAGTGTCACAAAATATTTTTAGAACGTACGGTAATGATAAAAATGCAACGTTTTATTAATCGAAATCTCAAACGTACATAGAAATAATACGAAATGATACACATATCATCAATGAGAAGGGAATTCATGTTGATCCTACATAAATTGAAGCTATCAAGAATTGGAGCACTCGTATGACTCCTACGGAAGTTCGCTCGTTTCTCGGTCTAGCGGGTTATTATCGGCGTTTTATCGCCAATTTCTCTAAAATTGTTGTTGCTCTTACTACTCTTACTCATAAGGGTAAATCTTATGAATGGGGACTTGAACAAGAAGAAGCTTTTCAGACTCTCAAGCTTAAGCTTTGTGAAGCTCCTATTTTGACTCTTCCTGATGGTAATGACGACTTTGTGGTCTATTGTGACGCGTCAGACCAAGGCCTTGGTTGTGTTCTCATGCAACGAGGCAAGGTCATTGCTTACGCGTCCAAGCAGCTCAAAATCCATGAAAAGAACTACACCACTCACGACTTGGAGTTAGGTGTTGTTGTCTTCGCTTTGAAAATTTAGAGACATTATCTATGTCACACCCTCAAATTTCCACTGCGGGGTTTATACCGCGAGGCGCATGACAAACCAGGATCCCATAGCCATAAGTCACAGGAACGAACTCTAAATGCCCAAACCATTTAGTTCGTTTTCGAAAAACCAAGTTTAGTTAAGCTGCGGAAGCGTAAACCAAATTTAAACCTTTTTAAAAATTATGCGCAAAACAATGTGCCCAAATTAAAACCATACGAAAGCATAATATATAATTTATGTGTATGCCCGAGAGCCCGAATGCAGTGCAGTGTACAGTGCTTTCTAATCCTGGCACCGGAAGCTAACTACCTGCAAAAGCATGTAAATTGTGTGTCAACATAAAGCTGGTGAGTTCACAAAGTAAAGTAATTTAATATGCAAATGCGCTGGTTTCCAAAACCACGTAAGTAAGTAAGTTGTGTTGGTGCCCCGCACCGTGTAACCACTAGTTCATCGCATGTCAAGGGTAGCTAACCCATTCATGATAACTAACCGAATATACCGAACTGCTATGTACTTGTAGCCACATAAGTGTGCCGCATGCCTGACATCATTGTCTATCCACAATGATAAAGTTTCGTTAAGTTATAGTTCACCCCCGCGCTCCCCGAGCCGGTGTGAGGTTTGTAAGACCTAATAGCGCTATCAACTAATAACCCGCTTGCCAACCCTGGCAACTCATTCGGTACGTGAGGACTTACAGATGATAGAAATGGTTTAGTTTATCAGGGACACAATTGCGAACTAGCAAAGTAACCGACCCTCATAAGGATCCATGGAATCCCAACCCGGGATGTGTAAGTAGTCCCAAACCGGACTAGAAAATGTTAAGTAAAGTGTCTCATACCTGAGACGCATGCTTTTGAGAAAAAGAGTAGTGAAACTCACCTTAGGTCGCAAGTGAAAATCCAAATTCCACGAATAGTAACGTGCTACCGACTCCCTATTACAAATGCCACTAGGTGAGTATACGTGCGTAACCAACACACCATGTAACTCGTTTATCCAAGACTTTTAAAAGTTCAAAACCGTGTAGTGACACCTAATGACTCTACATGCTCAAGTATGTCCTACGTATCCTGTTGGTGATCATAGCAATTATTATTAGTTTAATACATCAAATACATCTCATACAAGTTTCCACACAAGTACATGCCAATTACATACCACATAGAACTCCAAATAGTCACTTAAAGACCCCGTACACAATCTGCGTTTTTAGGACAGAATGTGCGCTGTGAAAAACAATTTATTTAATATACTTAACGAATGAATTAGAGTCCCAAATTTTTACTGAATTTTATTTGGGAATCACTCGACAATACCTATTTTTGTTTTGTCTTAATTCCAAACACAAAAATTATGAAAATTCGTACAACCCAGCTATGTCCAGAAAATTTCCTCAACAGGTCAGTTTAGTAGGAAAATTCTTAAAAATTGTGTATTCATCCAAACGAGATGAATCCACTTGGAAAAGCTCTATGTTTCCAGTATTGACTAACTGTAAAAATTTCATAACCTAACTCCTTGTAAATCTCCAGTTATGCCCATTTAAAGTTAGCCCAATTTACAAATCCGAAAATCTGATATGACCCCTAATCAATTAAAATTCCAAAAACGACTCAAACGATGTCCAAATTCGATGGTTTTGCCCATTATGAAAATCGAAGACCTTGTACATTAGAATCATGCAAAGAAATCAACAAAACAATCGATTTACCAACCTGTTACAGCCCCTACAACACGTTCAAACGAATCTGCCAGAATCTTAAACTTGCATCCCAAGTAATCTACAAACCCTAATTTTTCATGAACATCCCTAATACATGTATAACACCTATAGTACTGATTAAACACCATATTAATCATAGCAAAACACATATGTTATCATGTGAAAACCCTAATCATGGCTACTAATAACAATCATCATCAAATCATCAAGAACATCCAAGAACTCCTACACATACATACATGCGATTCTACATATATTATTTTTAGGGTTTTTAAGGTTTTTCAATCATTATAATTCATCAAAAATCATAAGAATGTATACCTTGCGAAGGATTAAACTCCCTAGGGCCTTGAAATCAAACCCGAACTAGCTTGATTAGGTGAAGGATTACTTGATTGCTTGAAAAACCAAGAGGGGATGGGGGTGGGGGTTCGCACGGCGCAAGAGGGGCAAGGAGGTAGGGTTTTTATCTTTTCCTTGCCTCCTAATTATAAAAGGGCTTTGCTTGTTCCCCAAGCAATTGGTATTAGGGCCCTTCTAGTCCATTAACTTGACCCGTTAACCATGTTCTAGCCCAATACCGGACCCAATATTATTAACCATTCTAAATTGTATAAAAACCATTGTTTTTATCATTACATAGCATATTACTCATGTTGTGCAGGTAACTTGCATAATCTATGCATTACCTTTCAGTTAGGCGATCATTCACAAAAACATGTAATTCACATAAGCACGTACTTCATGTTCACCATAATTCAATTGTATATATTATTGCTATGTATGTCACATAATTCACCAACGTTTGGGATACAGGACTCATGTGTGTGTTTATCAAGGATTTTCCTACTTATAACATATGTTAACATTATCTAACATATGTTAAACCTACTTAACTAACCCTAGTTAAGTATCTAGCCATGTATGAACATGTAAGTTAACTAGAGTTCAGTAAGAGTATTTAACCTGAAAATGCGGGGTGTCACAATCTATATGGTACCAAGTGTGTAGTTTTTACGGACCATAAGAGCCTTCAACACATTTTTCCCAGAAGGAACTCAATATGAGGCAGAGACGTTGGGTTGAATTGCTTAACGACTATGACTGCGAGATTCGCTATCATCCTGGTAAAGCGAATGTTGTAGCTGACGCACTCAGTCGTAAGGAACGCATCAAACTTCATTGTGCCAGAATCCAAACTGACATCCAGACTCGTATCCTTCAAGCTCTGCAAACCTTAGTCACTCAAGGAAACATGTACTACGAAATGTCGTGTGGTGCTGAGACTCAGCTGGAAGCCAAGCCTGATGGCCTTCTATGTTTTCTTAATCGTATTTGGGTTCCTGATCGCAATGGTCTTCGTGCCTTACTAATGATCGAAGCTCATAAATCTCATTATTCTATTCATCCTGGTGCTAACAAAATGTATTAAGACATTCGATACACCTATTGGTGGCCCGGTATGAAGAAGGATATAGCTTTGTTTGTGGCCAAGTGCCTTACATGTTCAAAGGTGAAGGTTGAACACCAACGACCCTCTGGCTTGCTTGAACAACCAGAAATCCCCGTGTGGAAATGGGAGAGTATTGCTATGGATTTCATTACCAAACTCCCTCGCATAAAGAGTAGACACGATAGCATCTGGGTAATTATGGATCGCTTAACTAAATATGCTCATTTTATGCCAATTCGTGAAACTTTTTCAGTCGAGAAGTTAGCCAAGATTTACATAAACGAAGTCGTGAAACGTCATGGTGTACCTTTAGATATCATATCGGATCGCGACAGTCGTTTCACTTCTCATTTTTGGGAATCATTACAATCAGCTTTGGGAACTAAATTGAACCTGAGCACTGCTTGTCATCCTCAAACAGATGGTCAGACTGAAAGAACCATCTAGACACTAGAGGATATGCTCAGGGCGTGTGTTATTGACTTCGGTGGTAACTGGGATTCGTATCTCCCATTGATTGAATTCTCTTACAATAACAGCTATCATGCCAGTATTAACATGGCCCCATTTGAAGCTTTGTATGGTCGTAAGTGTCGTTCTCCTGTCTGTTGGAGCGATATCGGTGAAGCTCAGATCACAGGTCCTGAACTTATTCAAGAAACGACAGACAAGATCCAGCTTGCTCGTGAGTATCTTCGCATTTCTAGAAGTTGTCAAAAGAGCTATGTTGATAAGCGTCGCAAGCCCTTAGAATTCCAAGTCGGAGATCTTGTTCTTCTAAAGGTGTCACCTTGGAAGGGGATTATACGATTCAGGAACAAAGGGAAGCTAGGTCCTCGATATGTGGGTCCTTTTAAAATCTTGGAAAGAATCGGGAAAGTGGCCTACAAACTTGATCTACCTCCTGAGCTAGGTAACATTCATCCAACCTTTCATGTATCCAATTTGAAGAAATGTCTAGCAGATGAAAATCTTCAGATTCCTCTCGATGACGTGCAGATTGATGATTCCATGCATATCATAGAGAAACCAGTTGAAATCATGGATCATGGAGTCAAAAATCTCAAGCAAAGCCGTATTCCAATCGTCAAAGTTCGTTTGGAATCCAAGCGTGGCCCAAAGTTCACTTGGGAATATAAGGACAAATGAAAGCAAAATATTCTCATCTTTTTCCCGCAGACTCCACTACAATTTCGGGACGAAATTTCCAAAAGTAGGGGAGACTGTAACCTCTCGTATATTTGCGTTTATGATTCATTTAACGTATTTCTCTTTTGATTGAACTAGACTCTATGTATTTCATTTTATTAAATATTTATCCTCAAAGTTTTTAATATTTTAACTATATTAGATCCAAATATTATATGAGTTAAACGTATATATATATTTACAAAAATTAGTTTTCTAAAAAAAATTATAAGATAAAAGTAGCGTTATTAGATTATTTCAATCCGTTAATACATGTCATTATATATATATATATATATATCTATAAAAAACGTTGGACCCAAGAGTTGAACTTGAGACCAAAGTGTTACAAACACAAATGCCATCCAGCTGATCTAGATGATTAGTTTGTTTTCTTTTCTGTCTAATAGATTATATCCTATGAAAGCTTAAGCCTTATCATCATTATCTCCATTCAAACCCTCCAAATCAATCCAAATCTGTTATCTATACCCAAATTTCGTTTGGAATTCGTGGTTACCACATAAAAACCGGTCCTATACCCATCCAAATCGTGATTTCCATGACTGATTATCGGATAAATAATCCAACTCACGAACCGCCTTTATCCTATTCATATTCTATTCAAATACGACTTTTTTTATCTATTAATCTCCTATAAATACCCCTCCCCATTACCTCTACAATCATACCAATAAAAACCACAAATAAATCCTCTCTGTTCGTCGTCTAATCGTCCGGAATCGAAGCTTTCCTTTTCGTCTCTATTCTTCGCTTTTCCTTCCCTTCTGGTACGTAATAATTCAATTAACTACTGCTATGTGGATGATTATATTCAAGTAATAAAACCCCTATATCATCTAGAGCAATCGTAGTGTTTTACTGTGTTTGTTGAATGCGTCATGGATTAGGGCTCGTATTGGTTTAATTTGGGGAAGATGACTGGTATAAAGTTTGGTTATAATATGTCTGATCTGTTATGTATCCAACTGGTCTCTTAGACCAGCTGGTTCTGCAAGTGTTTACACACAGTCAAGAACCCAGGTTCGACCCTTATTGTCAACGGGTTCGTTTTTTTTTTTTTTTTTTTTTTTATAATCTGAATATGTATGATGACTGTTTATAAATCTTTTAACAAGAATAACCACCAACTGATCAGATAGATCAGCTGGTTTGTCCACTCGTTTAACAAGAAAAAGACCCCGGTTCGATCCTTGTGGTCACCGGGTTATACCTTTTTATTTTTTAAAAAATCTGTTGTTGATTTGTGTTATTATATAATCGATTTAAGTTGTATAACAACCATCTGATCTGGTAGACCAGATGGTTATTGTGTTCTTTGTCAACCGAAAGGTCCCGGGTTCGAACCATGTTAGAACTGGTTTTATTCCAATTTTTTTTTAAAAAAAACTGAATATTATATATTAAATGTTATTTAATAAATAATAACATAAGCTTGTTTTAATTATAACTAATTCATAAAAATTCCGCTTTTAACGATTCAAAAGCCAAAATTTTTCTAAAAATATTCCTAATCTAGTTGATCAAAGATATAAAATTTTTGAGAAAAAAAAATTTATACTTTTATATTTTATCCTATAATCTTTTGTATAAATAATTAGTTTTATTTTAAATAAATAGAAAATATATTTTTTCAGGAGTTATATCTTTAGGATTATGTAAAATTTATAATATTTTAACTAAAGCATTAACATTGAAGCGTCTTTCCCCAAAACAAGTGAACCCTGGTCGAACGACTTAGAAATCTTAGACTTATTAGACTTGTGACACTTAGACTTTACGATGCTAAACCTAGGTTGATTTCATTTGGAATATTTACCTACTATTGCATACTTGGGATTTTGCTTGCTTGCTTGCTAAGGTGAGTTTACATATCCCCACTCTTTTACATTTTTTCAATGCTTTTCGGGGTGAAACATGTTAAACTTTATTATTTAAACTTATGCAATTCAACTATGTGTCTTGTGTGATTCTTTGTGCTACGTGTCTTAAACTTGCTAAGTAAACTCAACTAATACTTAAATAATCATTAACTCCGCACAAGCCAACAGTAACAATGATAGATCTATTGGATTGACAACCCCACCTAGATTCGTTGACCATGTCTATGGGGAGCGCGGGTGATTAGAACTGAAACTTAAACTTAGGTGAATCATGTCTTTGGGATGGACCTTTAAACTATGTCAACAAAGATTTGTTTATGCCCCAGTCTGCTGTAGTTTTGTTTTCACATGTATGCCCTAGTTACATATTGACACAGAATTGTATGCTTACATTTTTTATGCTATACTACGTTTTGACGAATACTTATGTATTCTCACCAACTTTATAGTTGACCCCCTCCATTTTCCAAACTTAACATGTTTTAGGTAACAATGATGCGTGAAGATTTTAGTAGCTTTTGGATCACTTAGTTGAAGCCTTTAGATTAATAATTGAACATTTGTTTCGTTGAAAAATGTGTTTGCTTTTGGATTGGTTTGTTTTGAATTGGATTAATAAACTATTTAAACTTTAGTTGCCATGAGCTTCTTGAACAATCTTGAATACGTGACATCCCGATGTTTCCGTCATCGGTTGATTTTGGAGGAAAATTAGTAGGGTTTCGTGGGGATATGTTATTCATACTTGACTGCTGTGTTTCATGATGTTTCGTGACGGTTTCGGGGGGCTTAAACATGTGCTAAACTTGCTAAACGTGTCCAGTAATGGTTTTCCAATCGTAGTAGTAGCAAAACTTATGCTTAGCTAGCGTACTTTGGCTTTCCCATGACATAGTATTAACAGGTTTGAACTTGGTAACATTTGGTAACACTTGGTAACATTTTATGAACACCTGTGAACTCACCAACATTATATGTTGACATCTTTTGGCATGTTTTCTCAGGTCGCTAAGGTGGCATCACACGGACTAGGCGCACGGGTCTGCATGGCGTCTAGAGTTTTAGTTCATGTTTTTTAATAATCTTTTGAAACTACTTTGCCACATGAGTTGTAACTTGAATTTGCTTCTTCTACAGTTTTGAGATGTTAAACGTTATGTTTTGAGTCTACGTATCTTTCATATAGTTGTTGTTTATTGTGACCGTTGACTTGGATCCTGGTTTGTCATGCGCCTCGCGGTAAAACCTCGCATGTGGAATTTGAGGGTGTGACAGAGGTGTTGTGCCCTTGGTATATAATAATGGTATATGGAAGGTTGTTTTTATAAAGGGTTGTTGTAGTGGTGCAATGTACTGAGTATGGGAAGTAAGTGTATATAAGTTTTGGTTAAATAGATGAGTTTTTCTTCAAATGGTTGATTAGGACATCCCCAAAACTATATGTGTGAGACACTAAGTTAAGGATGTTGGTAAAAATCTGTTTAGGATAGTAATGGTGATGGCTAAACTCCTCCAGGATATGAACTAAGCCTCTCACGAAGAAAGTCAATGAAAAGAATTTGAAAGTACAAGAAAAGCACAAACGATTACAAACTTATGGGGTATTAGCACATTCACTAGACCAAATGAGTATACTTTTATGTCGTCATGGAAAAACATCACAAAAAGCAATCATAAAGAATCACGAGTTTTGGGTTCAAAATTGGTTTGACTAAGTATAGTGACAAAAATCACTAAACAACCATGAATAATCATGGAAGGGAAAATGCAGCAAAAAGTAATAACAACAAAGGTTATGAGACGTCGATATAATACTTTTCAAGAATTCAACGAAGACGAATCATATGTTTACAAAAAAAATACTTGGAATGAGAAATTTATACATTCGATTATTATGAAAACAGTTATTTAAATATAGTTATAAATTGCAACATGAAACTCATGGGGTATAATGTATAAAGCAGTTTATTATGAAAACTAGAGATCAACGATGGAACATAAAATATTCGATTGTTCCTGTCTAGTCATAAGACCTTGAAAAAACTTTGAATGTTCAAGGAATGAAAATCAATTGGAGATTAATGAAGACGTGCTTTTAGCCTGTAAGTGGACACTCACTCCAGGAATCCCCAGGTAAGTACAATAGGTTCATCGGTTGATTCAGATTTATGCGCTATGCTTTGCCTGTGCCAGAAAACCCAGTGTACATGCATCCACCCTTCCAGATTGTACGTGTTCTTCCACATAGAGTTTAACACTTTGAAAGGATGAAAAAAAATCAATGAAAATGGGATTAGGCAATTAAGCCAAGAATATCCAACATGCTCCAAAATGTATAAATTTTCCCCGAGTGAAGTCATTCTCAAAGTACATGATAAAGAAAGAAAGAAATAAAGAGAGGTAGGGGTAAGAACGAGAGGTGAAAAGGAGAAAGGTTAGTGGAACAAATAAACAAATAAATACAAGTAAGGTCAAGTATAGGTTCTTAGTTATAGTCTAGGTCATTTACTAATAACCTAATTCCCTATAACCACGACTCTAATACCAATCTGTAACACCCAAACCGATGGCGGAAACATCGAGGTGTCACGTAGTGACGATTGTTCAAAAGCTCATGGTACTAAATTGTAAATATTTTATTCAATGTTTCAAGTTACAATAACAAATATCATCAAGTACAAATACTACTCCACATGTTGTCTTGATTAAGTCTTTACTAAGTCCACATGTCCTACATGAAATATCTCAACAATCAACCTGAAACATGTACGAAAATTATTTTGTCAACATAAATAATGTTGGTGAGCATACTTGGTTTGTATACGTATACAAAATTAAGTTTAAAGAATAAGATCTACAATTCATGTATAATGTCTCATTCAAGCCAAATATGGAAAACACGTAAGTACACAATACGGGTCAAAATCAAACCTCTTATGTGACAAAGTTTAATACATTCACAATGACCTAGGACTTCCCATCACCATAGATACTTTCCACTAGGCGAGTTGTCAATTCAAATAACGCTATTCATTGTTAAAGTTGGCTAGCTAAGTTA
Organism: Ambrosia x helenae; assembly: GCA_030844895.1. NCBI lineage: Eukaryota > Viridiplantae > Streptophyta > Magnoliopsida > Asterales > Asteraceae > Ambrosia > Ambrosia x helenae. The sequence goes on along the minus strand of CM061234.1, from coordinate 22,047,990 downwards.
ATGATTTTGTAATGATTGCAAGTATACTACGTCTATGTTTAAGCACAAAGCACAAGAATTCAAGCTTAACACATATATGAATTGTATATAAAACGTTCATGAATAAGTGCACGTGTATGTTTAATATGTGAACATGAATCACCCCAAAAGTGTAAAAAAAATAAAAAGGGGGTAAGTATACTCACAGTTTGCGAAAGCGATCCAAATCCAACTTAAGTTGACGTAAGTTAAAGAACTAAGAATTCCGAAGAATTCTACCTATAACGTTTAAGGATACTAATAAGAGGTATGTCTTAAAAGTCTAAGGTAATTATAATTCTAAGGCATTAGGGTTTGCTAGGCATATGTGGGGAAGTTGAAGTTTTTTACGATAACTCGAAAATAATAACATCGTGTTCAAAAGGTATAACATTATTTAAGTTCAAATGTATGAGTAAGATAATAATTATTACTATTTGAATATTTTAAATAAAAGTTTTTCAAGTAATTTATTCAAAGATTTTAGTTAATCCTTTTAACTAAAATATATAATAATTTAAAGTTTATTATGCAAATGAATATAATTTACAATAATGACTCCAACATTAACACTTATGATTTTCCAACTCAAGAATATTTATGTTTTATAAACAAATATTTATAAAAAAGATTTTATAATTCATATATAATTAAATGATTCATTATGTCTAATTAAGCATAAATAATACTAAAAATACAAGATATGATCAAAAAAATAATCTTTTTGAGAAAAATAGTTACTTAATGATGTAAAATAGAAAGAATAATTTTCCCATAATTTTTCTCATTTTTTTTGCAATTAAAATAGATTTATTGTAATCAAAT